>CM055869.1:58879517-58907017 GCA_029582165.1 Portulaca oleracea
ATCTTTGGGTCTGCCTTGGCCAACCATGCATGTGTTCCAAGCAATCAGAACTAACTCAAGTGTTTCAAGCTAGGCAAATAAACATGGTATCTTTTGCTCTTTTCTTTTTTTAAAGAAAGTTTCTTTAGGCCCTGTGCTGCATAGCTGTTTTATATGCTCGCTTGGAATTCCGGGCGCGCGCAGGGGAGGTGGGGTCTCCAATTTTCATAATATTTTATTCACTTGATCTGAACTAGTATGAGAATATAAGCTTAGAGCCGATGGGAGAATGGTGGAACCTTTGTGGACTTTTTGTGGTCAGGCCTCTGAAACCAATAACCAGCCTTAGCTCGGTAAAGCAGAGGACTGTATTTGTGCACGTACGGGATCCTTACGTCCCTGGCTTGAATCTCACACAGGTTGGATATTGATTTGGCCCTTTTTTGGGGCCCTTGCTATCTATGTAGGTGTTTTACATGCTGGAATTTCAGGACTAAAGAGGTGTTTGTTGAGGGGGGGGGGGGGGTTGCCAATTGCTATAGTATTCATTCATATTCATATGATCTGTACCAATATAAGAATATACTAACAATTCTCCAGCCAGATGGATGCATGTTGAAACACTTGAGGACTTTGTATGCCCATGGTATTAGAAACCGACCTTAGCTCAGTTGGTAGGCGGAAGACTGTAGCTGTTCAAACAGAGTATCCTTAGGTCGCTGGTTTGAATCCGGCAGGTCGGATTCATTTTCTGTGCTCCCAAATTAATCAGTTGAAATGGACTTGCTAATATGTTATCACAGTTGTCCTTTGACTTTTATGTTAACTTGTATGTAAATGTGCTAGACAACCAATCTTCAATAATTATTTTTCAAACATGTCAATGATTGTCATTGCAGGGTGAGAGATCATCTCGGCTGTCTCATTGCCAAAGGTGTTGTGGTGTAGTTGGTTATAACGTGAGTCTAACACACTAAAGGTCTCCAGTTCAAATCCGGGCAACACCAAGCTATATTTAGCCTTTTGGGAAGGTATTCTTTTGCATGCTTCTTCAATCTTGAACCTCTTTTAGCAATTGGCTTTTGTTTTCTATAATCCCACTTGGGGATTGTACCATAGCAGGCACCTAATTGAGTAACCGGGTTGTCCCCACCCCACCCAACATACACACAAAACTTGCCGAGATACACCCACCCAGCGTTACCCACGAAAAGAACAGGTCTTAAATCTAGCAACTGTGCATAATTACAAGCGCAGGGCATTGTCACTGAAATACTGAATGGGATCTGCAACATGGTCTAGGATTCAGCACCTGACTTCTGTCAATTCTTCTAACTTAGGGCAGAGAAGAAAAGGAAAATAAGAATGCTCTTGTTGAGAGTCGAACTCAAGACCTCCCGCTTACTAAACGGGTGCTCTAACCAACTGAGCTACAAGAGCACTTCAATTAAATTTGCAGCTTTCTTCACGGGAGCCATCTTTGGGTCTGCCTTGGCCAACCATGCATGTGTTCCAAGCAATCAGAACTAACTCAAGTGTTTCAAGCTAGGCAAATAAACATGGTATCTTTTGCTCTTTTCTTTTTTTAAAGAAAGTTTCTTTAGGCCCTGTGCTGCATAGCTGTTTTATATGCTCGCTTGGAATTCCGGGCGCGCGCAGGGGGGGGGGAGGGGGGTGGGGGTCTCCAATTTTCATAATATTTTATTCACTTGATCTGAACTAGTATGAGAATATAAGCTTAGAGCCGATGGGAGAATGGTGGAACCTTTGTGGACTTTTTGTGGTCAGGCCTCTGAAACCAATAACCAGCCTTAGCTCGGTAAAGCAGAGGACTGTATTTGTGCACGTACGGGATCCTTACGTCCCTGGCTTGAATCTCACACAGGTTGGATATTGATTTGGCCCTTTTTTGGGGCCCTTGCTATCTATGTAGGTGTTTTACATGCTGGAATTTCAGGACTAAAGAGGTGTTTGTTGAGGGGGGGGGGGGGGTTGCCAATTGCTATAGTATTCATTCATATTCATATGATCTGTACCAATATAAGAATATACTAACAATTCTCCAGCCAGATGGATGCATGTTGAAACACTTGAGGACTTTGTATGCCCATGGTATTAGAAACCGACCTTAGCTCAGTTGGTAGGCGGAAGACTGTAGCTGTTCAAACAGAGTATCCTTAGGTCGCTGGTTTGAATCCGGCAGGTCGGATTCATTTTCTGTGCTCCCAAATTAATCAGTTGAAATGGACTTGCTAATATGTTATCACAGTTGTCCTTTGACTTTTATGTTAACTTGTATGTAAATGTGCTAGACAACCAATCTTCAATAATTATTTTTCAAACATGTCAATGATTGTCATTGCAGGGTGAGAGATCATCTCGGCTGTCTCATTGCCAAAGGTGTTGTGGTGTAGTTGGTTATAACGTGAGTCTAACACACTAAAGGTCTCCAGTTCAAATCCGGGCAACACCAAGCTATATTTAGCCTTTTGGGAAGGTATTCTTTTGCATGCTTCTTCAATCTTGAACCTCTTTTAGCAATTGGCTTTTGTTTTCTATAATCCCACTTGGGGATTGTACCATAGCAGGCACCTAATTGAGTAACCGGGTTGTCCCCACCCCACCCAACATACACACAAAACTTGCCGAGATACACCCACCCAGCGTTACCCAGCGTTACCCACGAAAAGAACAGGTCTTAAATCTAGCAACTGTGCATAATTACAAGCGCAGGGCATTGTCACTGAAATACTGAATGGGATCTGCAACATGGTCTAGGATTCAGCACCTGACTTCTGTCAATTCTTCTAACTTAGGGCAGAGAAGAAAAGGAAAATAAGAATGCTCTTGTTGAGAGTCGAACTCAAGACCTCCCGCTTACTAAACGGGTGCTCTAACCAACTGAGCTACAAGAGCACTTCAATTAAATTTGCAGCTTTCTTCACGGGAGCCATCTTTGGGTCTGCCTTGGCCAACCATGCATGTGTTCCAAGCAATCAGAACTAACTCAACTGTTTCAAGCTAGGCCCTGTGATGCGTAGCTGTTTTATATGCTTGCTTGAACCCCCCTCCCCCCGTCAATTTGCATAATATTTAATTCACTTGATCTGAACTAGTATAAAAATATAAGCTTAAAGCTGATGGCAGAATGGTGGAACCTTTGTGGACTTTTTGTGGCCAGGCATCTGAAACCAGTAACCAGCCTTAGCTCGGTAAAGCAGAGGACCATATTGTGCACGTAGGGGATCCTTACGTCCCTGGCTTGAATCTCACACATGTTGGATATTGGTTTTGATCCTTTCATTAGGGCCCTTGCTACATATGTAGGTGTTTATATGCTGGCATTTTATTCATATGATCTGTACTAATAATTCTCCAGCTAGATGCATGCTGAAACACTTAAGGACTTTGTGTGTCCATGGTATTAGAAACCGACCTTAGCTCAGTTGGTAGAGCGGAGGACTGTAGTTATTCAAACAGAGAATCCTTAGGTCGCTGGTTCGAATCTGGCAGGTCGGATTTGTTTTTTGTGCTCCCAATTAATCAGTTGAAATGGAGTTGCTAATATTTTATCAGATTTGCCCGTTGATTTTTGTGATACCCTTGATAGTTGATACCTGTTGACTTGTATCAGTTGTATGTACCAACTTTAAATAATCATTTTTCAAACCTGTAAATGGATGTCATTGCAGGGCATGAGATCATCACTGTTGTCTTATTTCCAAAGATGTCGTGGTGTAGTTGGTTATCACGTCAGTCTAACACACTGAAGGTCTCCGATTGAAGTCCGGGCGACGCCAAGCTGTTGAACTTTTTTTGGGGAGGTATTCTTTTGCATGCTTCTTGTATCTTGAACCTCTTTTAGAAATTGGTTTTGTTTTCTATAATCCCACTTGGGTGACTGAGTAACTGAGACACACACACACACACAAAAACTTGTTGAGATTTACCCACAAATGAACAGGTCATAAATCTAGGAACCGAGCATAATTACATGTGCTGGGCATTATTGCTGAATGGGACTTGCAACATGGGTCTAGGATTCAGCACCTGACTTCTGACGATTCGTCTAACTTAGGGCAGCTAAGAAAATGAAAATAAACATGCTCTTGTTGAGAGGTCTAACAAGCTCTTGTTGAGAGTCGAACTCAAGACCTCCCGCTTACTAAGCTCTAACCAACTGAGCTACAAGAGCACTGCAGTTAAATTTGCAGCTTGGCCACCTGTAAACTTGTTCATACTTCGCTAGAGCGGCATCATTGGCCTCCGCTTTAGATCAAGGTCTCAGGATCATGGATCATCATGGTCCCATTAGTTACAGGTTTCATTTCATATTTGTTTGGGCATGGGTTTTAAATGGACTGCACATCTTTTGTCTGCGTTTTTTGGGCCGGGATCAGGAACAATGGTGGTCCTTGGCCTTCAATCAAATTTCTACATTGGCCTCAGGTTGGTAAGGTTGAGGACTGTTATATAAGGCATCCAGGTCGATAGTTAGCTTGATTTTGAAGTTCTTGCTGGCCTCGCTGTGTTGCTTTGTCATCTGTTTGTGCTGTGTAGTTGTTTTACAAGCCTGTCAACTGCCATAATAATTGCTCACATGATTTGAACATTGAGATATCAAGTCTTCCGCCAAACGAATGAATGGCGGAACATGTGAGCGTAGCATTAGAAATTGACCGTAGCTGACTTGGTAGAGTGAAGGACTGTAGTTCAAACTTGAAAGTTCAAAGAGACAATCCTTAGTTAGGTTGCTCGTTCAATCATTGTTTTTGCCAGGATTAGGTTTTTTGCTCTCCTAGGTAATCAGTTAAAATGAGCTTCCTGATAGTTTATGATTTGTCTACTGACTTTTTTGCTACGCTCGATTCCTGATGACCTGTATCTGATTGTGCCACTGTCACTCAGTGTTAAACTCAAGACCTCCTGCCTATTATACGGGTGCTTTGATAATTGTCTATTGGAACGTTACTGTTACTTTTATCGCAAAGGTCTTGTGGTGTAGTTGGTTTACTTGGTTATCACGTCTGTCTAACAGACTAACTACCAACCTGGAATGGTTATTTATCAGATTTATCCTTTGACTTTTGTGTTACCCTTTATCCCTGTTGACTTGTATGCAGTAAATGTGCCATTGTGACCCTCTTAATAATCATTTTCAAACCTGTCAGTGGATATAATAGCAGGATAAGAAATCCTTACTGCTATCACAAAGGCGTCGTGGTGTAGTTGGTTATCACGTCAGTCTAACACACTGAAGGTCTCCGGTTCGAGTCCGGGCGACGCCATTATAATTTGTTTTTAAATTTTGCTTCAATCAATAGGATACCATGAAGGGTGAAAAAAATGCTCTTGTTGAGAGTTGAACTCAAGACCTCCCGCTTACTAAACGGGTGCTCTAACCAACTGAGCTACAAGAGCATTTATTTCCCTTTGGAGTTTATATTCTTCTGTGCTACTTTGGGCTGTAGCAGAGGTCTATCCATGGCCAGTTGCAACTAGACCTGACAGAATTTGACTCAATCCGAAAACCGCCCCAAAGTTTAGGGTTCTGAACATGATTTCCAAACACGAAATGTAAATAAACCAGACCCCCACTTGAACCAACCCGTCCACCCGAATTGACTGGTTGCACCCTTGTTTGCGCTTGCTTGAATGACGTGAGCTCAATGGACTTAGGAACCTTAGTTAGTAGACAATATTAGCAGTTTGGTGATTGCGCGGGTCTGGTGGGTCCCGCTCCACCCCGCTGTATTGGTGTCAGTTTTACCTATTGAAATGCTTGATTCTTTCCTGCCTTGCTGTGCTCTGTCCTGGGAATTAATTGGAAATGTCAACCAAGGCTAGAGGCCTAGGATGGGCGGAAGACAAATGTTGGAATATTGCTGTTGTCAATGGACTTTTTCCAGTGTGTGTAGACTGCAGACAGGGTCTGACCTTGGCTTAGTTGGTAGAGCAGAGGTCTGTAGCTGTGGAGTCGGGGAAATCTTAAGTTGCTGGTTCAAATCCAGCAGGTCAGAATTTGTTGGTTCTGATACTTCTTGCACCCTTACCATGAACTTCCTTTTTCTTGACAAATTTGGTAAACTGTCACTAGAATTTGAGGTGCCAGCCAGATGGAACAACAGTGGAACCTTCATGCACCAAATTATTGGTCATGATGTCAAAGTTGACCTTAGCTCAGTTGGTAGAATGGAGGACTGTAATTGTTAAGGTAGAGTGGAGGACTGTAGTTGTTCAAACAGGGAATCCTTAGGTCGTGTTTGTTAGAATCCGACGGGTCGGATTTTGTTGGTTCTAAGTTTTTGCTCCATGTGGGGTATTGGATTTGGATGTTAAGGGAGAGTTTGGGGTTAAATTTTTTCAACATTTTTGGTCAACTATTAGAATATTAGGTTGTCAGCCAAATTGGTGAATGGTGGAAGGTTTCTGGACCTTGTCATCTATGATAGCAGAAACTGACCTTAGCTCAGTTGGTAGAGCGGAGGACTGTAGTTGTTCATGCAGGGAATCCTTAGGTCGCTGGTTCGAATCCGGCAGGTCGGATATGTTTTTAAATTTGTGTTCTCATTACTTCAGCAAGATTCTTGGTTTCTTGGTCTCTCATCGGTTTTTCAAAGGGTTTTCAATTGCATTTCTTTCAATGTTTAAACTGGTCTCCAAAGTGATTTTTGAAAAGGTTTTCTTACGGATCCACTGGAATTAGCCAAACGTGTTTTGCCTGTGTGCTTGTTGTTGTTCATCCAAGTAGATGTACGTGACCCCTCTAACAGTGTTTAACTTTCTGGCTCTGCTGCTCGTCGTGGTGCATGATTACATGTACGCTTATGTGCCATCCTGATTCCAGCCCTGTGATGCTTTCTGCTTAAACTTTCTGCACAGGCTTGAGTGCACGTTGGATTGATCAAAATGAGACAATTTGCAGCATTCTTATTGCCAATGGTATAGTGGTGTAGTTGGTTATCAAATCAATCTGACACTCTAAAGCGCCCGGTTCTGCTCCTTTGTTTGCATGTAACTTTAATCCATAACATTAGGTTTCTGTTTGCTCCTCGGCTTTGCCAATTTGCTGTCATATCCTGCAGCTTAATCGGTAAAGATTTTGAACGGAACTGGGTGAGGAATTATAGCCAAAAATAGATGGGAAGTATGGTTTAGGATGCCTTACCGACCTAATAACTTTAGAATTTAGATCATGCTTCTTCATGTCAAGTAATTTGTTTTGCTTCTTTTTTTGGTTTTCTTGTGTCCACCAAAATCAGCCTCTTAATGCATTCGCTTGGGGCTTGTTGTTTCATCATGTCAACTAATAAAGGAGAGGGTTGTGGGGTGTATAAAAAATGCTCTTGTTGAGAGTCGAACTCAAGACCTCCCGCTTACTAAACGGGTGCTCTAACCAACTGAGCTACAAGAGCACTGTGTTTCCCTCTCTATTCTTCTGTACTACTTTAAACGGCAGCTGTGCAGCAGAGGGCTACCCATAGCCAGTTGCACCTAGACCTGTTAATTCGGACGGGTCGGGTTCGGTAGTTTGGAAAACTGGGTCGGGTTCGGGTCAGGCCAGATTTTGCCAAGCTTAGTTGCGCCCTTCTTTGCACCTTGCTTAAATGATCAACAATGTCATCTCAGAGGACTTAGTCACTCACCTTAGTGGACAATATTAGTGGTTTGGTGACTATTATATCTGCAGACCGTGTCCCATCCTGCTGTATCGGTATCAGTTTTACCTGTTGAGATCACAATTACCAGGAACACTTCCCGGGTCATTAGTCCCGAAGCGCGGGTGGCTAACTTTTACACAAATTTAGTCTAGTTTTGACTTCGGAACTCTTGTTCCTGGAACGCGGGTCGCGGGCTTATGTAGCGTTCCTGGTAACTATGGTTGAGATGCTTGATTCATTTCATGTCTTGCTGTGATCTGTCCTAAGAATTTTTCTGGAGATGTCAACCAAGGCTCGAATGTAGATAGGGTGGTAGAGAAAATGAGAAATGGAGGGAAATGCCTGATAGTCAATGGACTCTTTCCTGAGTGAACAGACTGCAGACATGGTCCGACCTTAGATTGGTAGAGCAGAGCATAGTTACCAGAAATGCTTTCCGCGTCGTTAGTCCCGGAACGTGGGTCGCTCATTTTTACTCGAATTTAGTCTAGTTCTGACTTCAGAAGTCGGAACTCTTGTTCCCAGAACGCGGGTCGCGAGCATGTCAGCATTCCCGGTAACTATGGAGCAGAGGACTCCAGGTTTTCTCTTTTTTTTTTTGATAATATAGGACTGCCGTTGTTTAGACAGTGAATCCTTAGGTTGCTGTTGCGAATATGTCAGGTCAGATTTTGTTGGTTCCGATATTTCCATGCACCTTTTCAGGTCTTTGCTTTGTTACATTTCAAGGGATCACTTGCCATGAACCATATATATATATATTACATAAACACCCAAAGCATATAGTGCATACTGAACAATCTTAATTTTACTAGGGTGAATAATCGCCGCTTCTAGAGGACAAACTCCGGGAGCACCTGATAAGTTTCAGCCATAAACTTCTTTTTTCTGAACAGATCTGGTCAACTTTCATTAGAATATGAGGTGCCAGCTAGGTGGGAGGATATTGGAACATCATGGAGAAGCACTTCTTCGCAGGATTTGTTTCAAAATGGAAGAAAATAGACATATTTCTTGATTTTGTTTCCCCATTTTATACAACATCCGACCTTAGCTCAGTTGGTAGAGCGGAAGACTGTAGTTGTATAAACAGATGATCCTTAGGTCGCTGATTCGAATCCGGCAGGTCGGAATTTTTGCTGATGTTAGCAGATAATTGAAAGCTCTCGATATTAATTACATTAACTACTTGCCTTGAACATCAGATGGTGTCGTGGTGTAGTTGGTTATCATGTCAGTCTAACACACTGAAGGTCTCTGGTTCGAGTCTGGGCGACGCCATTTTTTTCTACTTTTTGGAAGGTACTCTGTTTTTTAGCATTGACTTTCAAAATTCAACTAAAATTCACCTAAATTTATTGATCCATGCATGTGGAACTGCTCATAGTTTTGAACTTTTGCCTGTGTATGATGCCTGTTATGGTCCATGACTTGCACTTGCCTCTTGTATTCTGGCATTTTGATGCAGCTAGTTCATAAAATATAAGCAGATGTGCGCATTTGTTTGATTGCAGCATGTAAATTGGTTCGCTACTGTCAAACTTCTATGTTTTATCATCATGTAGGTAGTTTATGGTCCATTACATGCACTTGCAGCTTGTATTCTTGCATTTCGACGCAGCCAGTTCATAAAATATAACCAGACGTGCGCGTTAGTTTGATTACAGCATAAAAGTTGGTTTGCTACTGTGAAACTTCTATGTTTTATCATCATGTAGGTAGCTTAGTTTTGATAGGCATAGATACTATAGACAGAAATTGGCTTGCTTTTGTCTTGCTGTGGAGTTCCTTTTATGATGTTCTTGTGGTGTTTCTGAATCTGCTAGGGATTTGTGCTCAGTCATTCAGAATTACTTTGTTGCTGACTTTGATTATCAGTGATCATCCCTGTTGATTCATTTTCAATTTGCATTTCATTCAAATTCTGAAAATTCGGGTCCGAAATTGTGGTGTTTTGTATGCAAGAACTGTTAGTTTGGTAAACTCATGGAGGATCTGGGAACTGAAATTCATTATGTATTGTTTGATTTGTTTCCTAGTTCTGATAGATCGGCGGTGGTGAGGCCTCGTCGGGTTTCTTATCAGAATGATCAATAACAATCATAAATAACTTTCAATGTGGATTTCACTTGCCGGAGTATGGGAAGATTTGAAATGGGTCCCACTATCAGTATCATAATAACACACTCATATTTTTGAGTCACCTTCTAATAGATGTACAATAGTGAAGCCTAATCCAGTTTCTTATCAGAATGATCAATAACAATTATAAATGACTTCCCATGTGGGTCCCGCTTTCATGAAGTTTGGGAAGATCCAGAGTGGGTCCCGGTATCAGTATCACACTGACACACTCATGTTTTCGAGTCACGTTCTAGCAGATGTGCAGTACTAAGGTCCCGTTTAGTTTCATATGAGAATGATCAATAACAATCATAAATAACTTTCAATATGAGTCCCATTTTCACGGGGTTTGAGAAGATTCAAAGTGGGTCCGGCTATCAGTATCATAGTGATACTATTATGTTTTCGAGTCTGGTTATGATAGATCTGCAATAGTGAGGCCTTGTCCATTTTCACGGGGTTTCTTGTCAGAATGATCAATAACAATCATAAATAACTTCCAATGTTGGTCCCGCTTTCACGGGGTTTGGGAAGATCCAAAGTGGGTCCCGCTATCAGTATCATAATGACAACAATAACTAATAGAAAAAACTTGCTAAGTATAAGTGTAAATATTACACACAATTGATACAACAATAACAACAACAACAAACTCCCATAGGAAACATGTTTGAGCACAGTCTGGGGGGATCCAAATGCAGACAGTTTCCCCCATGGACCTAAGTTCATGGAGATGCTGATTCTCGCGGACCCAAAAAAGCTTTTCGAAAAACTTTCAAGAACATTTTAGGCACAAGAGAAACCAGAGGGGAAACGATTGAAAAACTAAATTGAAAGACCGAGAAAGCAAACTTGTGTCATGAAGACTGAAGAGATACATGTACGTGCAGTCCATGCTGTTGTGTGAAAACCCCACATACATGAGTAACAAATATTACATACAATTGATACAAATGAAAATACTTGCGGACTTTATTTATCACAGTCTATAAATAATCAACTATGTGGAAATAATAAAAGAATTATTATTATTATTATTATTATTATTATTTATTTTAAATGTTTATAATCTCTCTTGGCAAAAATGTTACAAGAGCCGACCTTAGCTCAGTTGGTAGAGCGGAGGACTGTAGTTGTCTAACAGATAATCCTTAGGTCGCTGGTTCGAATCCGGCAGGTCGGATATTTTTGCTATAATTTTAGCAAGTAAATAGTTACTTGAAATATCTACTACTAGCATCGAACTACCATGTGGTGACGTGGTGTAGTTGGTTATCACGTCAGTCTAACACATTGAAGGTCTTCGGTTCGAGTCCGGGCGACGCCATTTTTTTCTGTGTTTGTATATACGTTTTGCTTGGTTTGATTTTTCATTTTGTTTTGCAAACTATAAACTTTGTTAGTGGGGGCAAAGAAACAATTGGATATCTTTTTTATACATCATCAATCTTACCACTTGCATTGAAGGACTGAGATATGGGTAGAGTTGTCAAAAAATTGTTGTATTTAAAAATTCAGTTTAGTCCGACTTAAAACAATTTGGTATGACCATTGAGTTTTGTCTGCGTTTTGACTTGGGCTGTATTTTCTGGATTTCACACATAATGTTTTTCTCATTTATGTTATACAAACCCGATTTAGACTCGTCTGAATTTGTCTAACTCAAAATACACCTAAAATCTATAGGTATCTTATAGCAATTTTTCATCTAACATTTAATTTGTTTGAGTATGAAGTAGTCTGATCCTGTATCATTGACGATTCTATTAATAGGCACTGTTCAAAATCCAAAGTAAAATCTCATGAAATAGTTCTCTTCCATCAAATAGTTTTTGCAATTGTTGTTGACATATTCGAACCAGTCTCTCATGCATCGACAAGTAGCAATGCATGTCTGAGTGTACGTAAGCGTCTTTACATTTAGGTATATTCCTATTTTGTGTTGGCACCCACACCAACAATGTCATATGAAAGGTAAAAATAGTATTCCATATGTAAACAAATGCTCTACTTAAATGACTCTGGATGGATTAGAGTTGGTGGATACTAAATAATAAACAATAAAAAAATGATCGAATGACAAGATAGTTAAGGACATACAACAACATAGTATTTGACGATTTTTTTGTTTGTTACTTCTTTTAATTGTAAATTTGAAAATGTAAAGATATACGATATAAAGGGTGGATTGTAAACTCCTATTTATAACTGCGCAAATTTGATGGGATGGTAGTAATTGTTTCTTTATAAATAAAAAACGAAATAAAGAAGAGAATGAGCGAAAATATGATTAGAAAGTCATGTTCAAGAGTTATGGAATGGGAAGCAAAGATATGAAGTAGTATGTAACAAAAAAACAAATTAGAAATTGGCTAATATACCAAATTTTAATCATTGTACACTTCTTCTTGACGGTAAATATTAGCCAATGTGAATTTGTCACACGTACTAAAATAAATGTGAGCATATTTGAGTTTATACTTTATCATATTTGTAATATGTAACACTCACCTCATATCTACATAATATACTTTATATATACCAATCATGTGTGTGTGTTTTTTTTTGTTATACTACCTGTATTTCTTAATTTTATTAAAGTAGTTTTAGAGATAAATAATCACGAATTAAGCTACCAAAACAATGTTAGATATTTTGAAAATTCTATCATAGTTGATTTTTTTTTCAATTACGGTAGTTAGAAGTTCCTTACTGTTAATTGGGTCAGGATAAATCTCATATCTGTTAAAAGATTTATGTGTCGACAGATACCATTAAATCAAATTAGTTTGATCAAAATATATTGATTTCAATCTTTTAGAACAAAATCAACTATTGTTATGATTATTAGCAATGAGTTGAAAAAAATTATAATAATGGCAAAATACCTTAAAATATTATATTTTATGAAAACAATGAATATGATTAGTTGTTGCAATAAGTCAATTTATCAAAATATATATCCCTTTTAACTTTTAAAGGTAAAAAATGCATTGAAAAAATTTTCAACTTTTAAAGGTAAATAAGTGAAGCCCACCGTGGAAAAATAACCTCCCCTTCTAAACTATGACCCCATATATATATATCAAAAAATTACTACCAGGTATCCTAACTTTTGGTGAAATGTTTTTCTGGTATCCCAACTTTTCAAAACTAATTTTGAGGTACCCTTACTTTTTGGGTTAGTAATTATTTGGTGCTTTTCCGACCATTAATTTTATTAAGTGACCAAAATGTTCGTTTCTTCCTTCTCAAGAAATACCTTGAAGAAGAAGAATGGGATTATTTCGGCCACTTAATAAAATTAATTACTAAAAACACCAAATAATTACTAACCCAAAAAGTAACCTCAAAATTACTGAAAGTTTCACTAAAAATAATTGCATCGGACTAATTTTTTGTATATATATACCTGGTGAATTTATTATGCAAAGAAGTTTTTTCACTCTGTTGAATATAGTTTTTTCCCTCTTCAAAAAACAATTTAAATTTTCGAAGGAGTTTAGGGTTCGTTCGTCGCTGAATCAACTGCTGCAGATCCGATCAAGTCAACGGTAAACATCTCTCTTCTACTAATTTCCTTTTGATATGTTGCTGTCTCTTCTGAATGATTAATTAAAAACGAATTTCTTTTTGATATGATATGATGCGCATGTCTTAGTTGATTGTGGAGAAGACGTGCCAAGTATGAACGAAATTGTGTGCTATTTTTAATTGATTGGGGATAATTTTTGTATTTTTTTTGTTTTGCTATTAGATTCGTGATAATTTTATGCTTAAATTGAGTTTAATACCTGTCTGATTATGCCCAAAGCGTGTTCGAAGGGAGAGAAATGGAAACCCTAGAATTTTCTGGGTTGATGTTATACTAACTGAAGATTCTAATTTAATCTAGACGATTGAATTCGAGATTTTCGATTGACAGTTCGACATGTGAGTGTAGTTGGTAGTGCAGAAGACTGTAGGTAACTAGCAAATGAATCCTTATGTGGTTAATTTGAGTCTGAATTTCCCTTTTGCAGTATGTATTAACATCCTTTGTGAGAGTGAAATTTGGTTATATTTTGTAGGAGTTAGTTGGTAGTGCAGAAGACTATAGTTTGTTAGCAAATGAATCCTTATGTGGTTAATTTGAGTCTGAATTTCTGTTTTGCGGTATGTAGTAACATCCATTGAGAGAGTGAGTTGTTCGGGTGCTTATAGTTTTCTGATTATGGAGCACGAAAAAGGGATTCTGCAACTGCTCTTCTAATTGTTCCGTGTAAAATAAAACAGTAAATATCTGAAAGGTCATGGACTGCTATGCCTGTACTCTTGATCGGTTAATAATGAAATTATGTATGCTTTCTCTTTGTAATTTTCAATTGAATATACCAAGAAGCCTTGACTAGCCTGGATTCTAGACTGTGGTAGGATTACTTGAACTCACGTCCTTTTCAAGACTACTTAAAAAGTCACTTTGAGCCGTACTTTCCTCTATAACAGCAACTGAACTACCCCACGCTTCTTTTCTAATGGAGTGTTAAGCAACCAAAGGTTGCTGATAGCCTAATACACAACACAACAGGAGACCTCAACGGTTCTAGCTGTCTAGGGCAAAGCTTCCACGTGGGTCGGCCCCCAATTTCAAATAAAAGAAAAAAGAAAGCTCCACCATGCCGCTATTGTGTTGCCAAGGGGATTGTGGATCATTTCCGGACCTTTATCTACCATGACATCAAAAGCCGACCTTAGCTCAGTTGGTAGAGCGGAGGACTGTAGTTGTTCAAACAGGGAATCCTTAGGTCGCTGGTTCAAATCCGGCAGGTCGGACTTGTTTTAAATTTTGTTCCCTTTTTGTGTGGATAATGCAAGTAAATGGAACACCACTAATAGTATG
Source organism: Portulaca oleracea (assembly GCA_029582165.1). Lineage (NCBI taxonomy): Eukaryota > Viridiplantae > Streptophyta > Magnoliopsida > Caryophyllales > Portulacaceae > Portulaca > Portulaca oleracea. Next base: position 58,894,161 of record CM055869.1, read on the forward strand.
TGATATCCAGACTCCAGGCTTGTGGATTAGCCTTTCTAGGATTACTTGTGGTCATAGGCATTTTCATGACAATTTGACAAGTCACTTCAAGCCATTCTTTCTGCTATAGCAGCAATGAAACTTCCCTATGCTTCTTTTCAATGGAGTATTGCCAGGATGACATGGAATGTTTCCGGACCTTTTGTTGGCTATGGTATCAAAAACCGACCTTAGCTCAGTTGGTAGAGCGGAGGACTGTAGTTGTCAAGGCAGGAAATCCTTAGGTCGCTGGTTCGAATCCGGCAGGTCGGATTTGCTTTTACTTTTGTTTTCTATTTTCTGTGCATGATGCTTGTAAATTGAGCCATGCTAATAGTGCTTGATTTGCAGCTCCTTGATGTGGTCCATGATTAAATTTGAGCCTATATGCCATCCAGATGTTGTTTCTGTCATTCCTTACACCCTATGGGGTCTTGCTTTTTTACATTTCAAGGGAGCACTTGCCATACACTTCCTTTTTTCTCAACATATCTGGTCAACTGTAAGTGTAGTAAGAGGTGCCAGCCAGATTGAAGAATAGTGGGACCTTGATGTACCTTGTTTGGCCATGGCATCAGAAACCGACCTTAGCTCAGTTGGTAGAGCGGAGGACTGTAGTTGTTCAAACCGGGAATCCTTAGGTCGCTGGTTCGAATCCGGCAGGTCGGACTTGTTTTAGTTTTGTTCTCTTTTTCTGTGCTCAATCCAAGTACATGAAACACTGCTAATAGTTTGTGACATCCAGACTCCAACCTTGTGGATTAGCCTTGCTAGGATTACTTGAGCTCAGAGCCATTTTCATTACAACTTAAAAGGTCACTTTAGGCCATTTGTTTCTGCTATAACAGCAATGAAACTTCTCTATGCTTCTTTTCTATGGAGCATTGCCCTGGGTGATGTGGAAAGTTTACGGATCTTTTGTCGGGTATGGCACCAAAAACCGACCTTAGCTCAGTTGGTAGAGCGGAGGACTGTAGTTGTCAAAGCAGGAATCCTTAGGTCGCTGGTTCAAATCCGGCAGGTCGGATATTTTTTGTTTTCATATTTCTTGGTGCCTTTGGGTCTTCCTGTCTGATATTTTTGGAGTACTTCCCATTAGCTTTTTTGTTTAACAAACCTGGTCAACTGTCTTTAGAATATTAGGTGCTAGCCATTCGAGGACAAACCTTTATGCTTTGTCTCTTGATGATTTCAACCCTACTTTTTGAGGATGTTGCATGGTTGAAGTTTCGTGCTTAAGGTTGATAAGTATCTGAATGATGGATTTTCTGATCTTGTTGATAGTGCAATGATGAGAGCTTACTATATTGTTTTTTTATTTTCCCCTCTTTTGTAAATGGGTGACAGTGTGATGCCCCCTTCTTGTCTTTGAAATATATCTTTTGATTGCTTATAAATAAACGAATATATATGAGGATGAATTGTGTGACATAGATGTACTTTGTGTGGCCATGACATCAGAGCCAACCTTAGCTCAGTTGGTACAGCGGAAGCCTGTAGTTGTTCAAACGGGGAATCCTTAGGTCGCTGGCTTGAATCCGGGAGGTTGTATTTGCTTTTAATTTTGTTTTCTATTGTATATGCACGATGTAAGTTGAGCCGTGCTAATAGTGGTTAATTTCCAGCTCCTTCTCGTGGTCATGAATAAATTTGAGCGTATATGCGATCCAGATTTTGTTTGTTCTGATATTCCTTGCACCCTGTGGGGTATTGCTTTTGTTACATTTCAAGGGGGCACTTTCCATAGACTTCCTTTTTTTCTCACAGATCTGGTCAACTGTAATTGTAATAAGAGGTGCCAGCCAGATTTAAGAATAGTGGGACCTTGATGTACCTTGTTCAGCCATGGCATCAGAAACCGATCTTAGCTCAGTTGGTAGAGCGGGGGACTGTAGTTGTTCAAACAGGCAATCCTTAGGTCGCTGGTTCGAATCCGGCAGGTCGGACTTGTTTTTAATTTTGTTCTCTTTTTCTGTGCTTGATCCAAGTAAATGGAACACTGTTAATAGTATATGACATCCAGACTCCAGCTTGTCGATTCACCTGAATCACCATGCTAGGATTACTTGAGCTCAAAGTCATTTTCATTACAACTTAAAAAATCACTTTAGTCCATTCTTTCTGCTATAACAATAATGAAACTTCCCTATGCTTCTTTTCTATGGAGTATTGTCAGTGTGATGTGGATCATTTATGGACCTTTTCTGGGCCATGGCATCAAAAACCGACCTTAGCTCAGTTGGTAGAGCGGAGGACTGTAGTTGTCAAGGCAGGGTATCCTTAGGTCGCTGGTTCGAATCCGGCAGGTCGGATAATTTTAGTTTTAGCTTTGTTTTCTCTTTTCCCTGCACAATCGAAGTAAACTGAGTCCCCCTAGTTGTGGTTAGTATTCAGCTGCTTGTCATAGTCCATGATTAAATCTGAATCTATACCCTTGTAACACTCCCTTCTTAAAATGTTTGAACAGGCCATGGTGTGCATTGGATTTCTGGAAGTGTGGTGTGGTTTGATTTCCAGCTGTCGTGTGGTTGGCCATCATGTCAATTCTAACAGACGTATATCTGAGGTTTGAGTCCAAGAGATGCCATTCTGCCCACTTTTATTCTGACAGTGCTGTGGTATTGAGCTTCTGTTTTGTTCCTCTTCTTTGCGAATGTGCTTTCATTTCCTTCAATTTTCTTAAAAACTTACATGGCAGCAGCTTTATATGCATAAGATCTGAATAGGGAAAACTGAGCGGGGGTACATGGGTGGGGTATATTCGCCAAACATAGATGGCAGTTTAGTTTAGGTTGCCTTACGGGCAAAGTAGTTTTCTTTTGTGCTTCTTCATGCCGGCTAATAAAATAGGGGAGGGGATAGAGAAAATAAGTATGCTCTCGTTGAGATTCGAACTCAAGACCTCCCGCTTACTAAACGGGTGCTCTAACCAACTGAGCTACGAGAGCACTTTATTTCCCTTCAGACTTTATGTTCTTTGGTGCTATTTTGGTCTGCAGCAGAGGTCCTTTCCCTGGTGAGCTGTCTCGTTGTTTGCTCCTTGAATGTTGTCGGTTGTTCTGAGCTCAATTGGCTTGAGCAGCTTAGTTACTAAGCTATATAGCCTATATTAGTTTTTTAGGACTCTGCTCGGATCTGGCAGGCCGTGCTTCTCACCCCTGCTGTGCTGTTTCTGGTTTCTGTATACCATTTGGCATGCTTGTTTCTTTTCTGGCCATGCTCTGATTTTCCTAAGAATTGATTGAAATGTCAGCGTAGGTTAAATTATAGGGCGGAACACAAATGGAGGATTGGACGGTAATTGCTTCTGCAATGGACCTTTTTTATAGTGTGAAACTGAAGACATGGTCGACCTTAGCTCAGTTGGTAGAGCGGAGGACTGTAGTTGTTGAGACAGGAAATCCTTAGGTTGCTGATTTGAATCCGGCAGGTCGGATAATTTTAATTTTGATACTTCTGGCAGCCTTTGGGGTCTTAATATATAATATTGTACAGGACTATTCCCAGAAACTGTTTTCCCCCAACAGATCTGGTCAACTGCCTATAGAATCCATCCATTTGAGTGCAAAGCTTTGCTTCTTGATAATTTCGAGCTCTACTTTATGAAGATGTTGTATGGTTGCAGTTTGGTGCTTAAGGGTGATAGAAATTTGAACATTTTGAAGTTGATAATGTTATTGATGAGAGTGTGAGGGCGTAATGTTTTTGTATTTTTTCCTCTTATGTAATTGGGTGACACCCCCTTGGCATCTTTGAAGTATATCTTTTGATTACTTCATCAAAATATGTATGACGTGCCTGCCACTTGGATGAATAGTGGACCTTAGATGTACCTTGTGTAGCTATGGTATCAAAACCGACCTTAGCTCAGTTGGTAGAGCGGAGGACTGTAGTTGTTGAGACAGGGAATCCTTAGGTCACTGGTTTGATTCCGGCAGGTCGGATTTTGTTGGTTCTCTTACATTCTGATATTTCAAGGGAGAAAACTTTTCGAACAAATGTGGTCAACTATTAGAATTTACGATCTGCCAAACAGATGGAATAGCTGGGGAGTATGTATGGACCTTTTTAAGCAATGGCATCGATAACCGACCTTAGCTCAGTTGGTAGAGCGGAGGACTGTAGTTGTAAAACAGATAATCCTTAGGTCGCTGGTTCGAATCCGGCAGGTCGGATAATTTTGGTTTTGATGCTTCTTGCAGATTTTGGGTCTTCCTTTCTAATACTATATGGCCATGCTGTGCTCTGATCCGTAATAGAATTTGAACCTCCAGAACTAAGGGTTGTGTCACTCACTGTCGAAAATGAGGTCATGGTGTGCATAGGATTGCTGGAAGTGAGCCGGTTTGAAGCTGTCATGGTCTAGCACTCTAGCTGGCTATCACGTCCATCTAACACTGTCAAGATCAAGGTTTGTGTATGAGGGATGCCATTCTCCCACTTATCTTGAAGGTGCTGTAATATCGAGCTTCTGTTTTGCTCCTCATCTTTGCCAATATGCTTTCATCTCGTAAGGTTTCCTTAGAAATTTGACGTGGAAGCAGTTTCAAACTTTAGAATCCGTATCGTGGTTAAAAACAAACACTTTAGAAGCTGAGTGGGAGGAATAGGCTAGGTGACTAGGTGGGGTATATTAGCCCAACATAGGCACAGGTAATTTGGTTTAGGTTGCCTTATGGGCCAGGTAGGTTTCTTTATGCTTCTTCATGTCAGCTAATAAAATGAGGTAGGGGGACAGAAAAGAAAAGAAACAATAAATATGCTCTCGTTGAGATTCAAACTCAAGACCTCCCGCTTACTAAACGGGTGCTCTAACCAACTGAGCTACGAGGGCATGTTATTGATATTATTTCTTTATTCTTTGCCTACTTTGGATCCTTGCTTTCCTGAATTTCATTTTCAAGGTAGTACTTGGCACAAAGCTTTCTTTCTGGAGATCTGGTCAACTATGGAAGAATAGTGGAACATTTATGTAACTTTTATAATGCCACGTCATCAGCATCGACCTTGACTCAGTTGGAAAAGCGATGCATTGTAGTAATTGGAACAGGGAACCCTTAGGTCGCTCGTCCGAATCTGGCAGGTAGAATTTTTTTGTAGAAAAAGGTAAAAATCAAATATCTGGAGTACATACAGCTAGGTGTTCCATCTAACTTCATAAGTAGAGATTGAATGAGATCATGATCATCAATACATTGGTGAATTTTTTCTTGTACCTGTAGCCTATGGTTTAGAACTTTAGATGCAGCTCTTCGTTTGACCTTTGATGATTATTGAAACTAAAGTTAGTACAAATAATCTTAGCTTATTCGGGCGTTAGCAATCACAACTCACAAGTTCTGTGTATTTTTTTAGCATAAAGACTTGATTCTGACTTTGCAAGGGAAATTCACAATTCTGTAAGGGTTTAATGTCGGAAACTTTTCTGGATGGGGAGGAATGTATAAAGTCTGATAAAGGGATATAAAGAGCTGAAGCCTCTTGTTCAGAACTGATGCAACAACATAGGATGTAAATACAAAATGAAATGTCAGAGGGTAATTAGAATGACATCGTCGTCTTTCGATTAATTCTTTTGGATAACCTAAATCATGAGTTACTGTTGTTGTGAAAGTTCTTTGGTGATTCTCGTTAGCAAGAAATTAAATGCATGAATATCTATCTGTATGTGTTTAGTTAGCGTTATCTATACACATATCCAAAGGCAAAGACTTATTTATTATTCTGTGGTTCACTTTTCTTCCTTCTAGGGTAGATCCTATTTTCAGTAACTGGGTCCGAAGGGTAAAGATTGACTGGAGGTTTCACGCATACAGACGTAATCCACAAGAATGACTGCTCTGGAATGGCATCCATCATCAGTACACATAGCCGTACAGCGTCACAGTATGTTGGTAATATGTACTTTTGACTTTTGTGCATGTTTCTTCTGTTGTCAAGCAAATGTGAAATATGTTGATAAGTGGCAACTATAAGTTAGCTTCAGCATAATTTCTTATCTGTTGGAATCTGTGTTGATTAGGTTTCCACTGCTGTCTCCTATTGCATCTATTTTGATCTTGGTGACATTATTGGTGACATTATTGGGTATTGAAGTTGATCATATTTATTAGTGCTTCAGTGAAGCTTTCCTTCTTGTAGTTGTAGCCTGTGATTTGAAATCTGGATCTTTTCTTGACTGTAGATCCAAGTATAATTGAATATTGTAATTTGGATATAGTTGATCGTGTCTTGCCAAAGAATGACATGAACCGACCTTAGCTCAGTTGGTAGAGCGGAGGACTGTAGTTGGTCAAAAGCCCACAGGTAATCCTTAGGTCTCTGGTTCGAATCCGGCAGGTCGGATATTTTTGGTATACCTTTTTGGATAGGAAAAATAGATATAGACCATCCACAATGTTATGTACAACCAAACTGTAGACTATCTTTCCATTATATATAGACTATTCACAAAATCTACTACATCAAAATCGCAAGAGCTAAACTTGCCATTAGTCCAAAAGAATTATCTTTCAAGCGCTGAAAAGGAGTTTCAACTCCCGCAAAAACACTTTGATTTTACTCTCCGAATACTCCAAAAAAAAAAATAACGTGGTATACCCATGGATGGTTAGATGTATTAACTGCTTATTTTGAGCATATGGTGGTGTTGTGGTGTAGTTGGTTATCTCGTCAGTCTAATAACGTGATATACCCATGGATGGTTAGATATATTAACTGCTGATTTTGAGCATCTGGTGGTGTCGTGGTGTAGTTGGTTATCACGTCAGTCTAACACATTGAAGGTCTCTGGTTCGAGTCCGAGTGACGCCATTTGTTATGTTTTGTGTTTGGTTTGATTTTTATATCATCTGTGATTATCCCAGTTGATTAGTTTTCAATTTGCATTTCTTTCAAATTCTTTGATGCTTGTTGTAGTGATTGGTGTTAAAATAGAAGAGGGAGATATCCAAGTTTACTCACAGCAACATGTGGTCAATTGGGGTTCGAGAAAACTGTCAGTCGAAATTAAATGAATGAAGCATAGTTATTGGGAACGCTACAAGTCAAACTAGACTAAGTTTGTGTAAAAATTAGCGACTCGCATTCTAGGACTAACTTCCCGTGAAACGTTCCTGGTAACTATGGAATGAAGACCTGTGTGGCTGTGTGTGTTTAGTCAATGAACATTTATATACATTTCCTAGGGCAAAAGGCTTCTTTCAGAGGTTGGTTTTTCTTTCATTTTGGGTATAGATCATATTCTCAGCAATTCTTTCTGTATGAGTAAGTGAAATAAGTAATTTTTTCCGACACAAGTGCAGATGTTGTGATTCGCAAGTGCAGACACCCTTGGCATATGCATCATCAGTAAACACAGCCATACAGCATCACAGTATGTATGTTGGTAATATGTGGTTTTGAACTTTGCCCATTTTTCTTCTATTGCCTAGCAAATATGAAACATGTTGATAACTATTCACAAAATTTCAGCATGATTCCTTTGTCTGTGAGAATCTGTTCTGATTAGTTTTACACTCTGCTCTCCATTGCATCTAGTTTTGATCTGACTTTTTTACTACTCTTTCATTATCGGTAGCGCTGGCTAAATTCGGGTCGGTCAATGTAAAAAATCAGACGAGAAATTCATGTTTTGACCCGGTTTTTATTCGGGTCAGCAATTCGGACGGAGCTAAATTCAAATCAAAATCGGGTTCGGACAATAGAAAAAAAGAAATATTATGTTTAATATCGAAATTCGGACGAGAAATCTATGTCTAACCCCGACTTTTCTGGGTCGGACAAAATTTTGCCAGCTTTTTTATCAGCTCTGGGAGTGGATCAAATGGTGTCGTGGTGTAGTTGGTTATCACGTCAGTCTAACACACTGAAGGTCTCCGGTTCGAGTCCGGGCGACGCCATTTCTGTTGTTTTGTTTTGCTTGCCCCCCGGGGAGTTTGCTGTTGTTGCAACAAATGCAAAAAATTACTCGGAGGTACCCCAATATTTGGGGAAACTATTTTTTGGTACCCCAACTTTTCAAAACTCATTTTGAGGTACCCTAACTTTTTGGGTTAGAAATTATTAGGTGCTTTTTCGGTCATCAATTTGGTTAAGTGACCGAAATACCCTTATTCTTCTTTTTTAAGGGTATTTCTTAAAAATGGAAGAACAAGGGTATTTCGGTCAATTAACTAAATTGATAACCAAAAAAGCACCTAATAATTTCTAACAGAAAAAGTTAGGGTACCCCAAAATGAGTTTTGAAAAGTTGGGGTACCTGAAAAACATTTAACCAAAAGTTAGGGTACCTCTGAGTAATTTCACCCAACAAATGCAAACTGTGTTACAAGGGCAAAGAATCAATTGGACATCTTTTTTGTCCATCCTCAATCTTACTGTCTATATTGATGAACTAAGATATGGGCATGGCTCAAAAATCAAAAGTACAATGTAATGAAGTGATTTTCTTCCTTCATATTGTCTTTACAAAACGTTTTGTTTGGGTATATTCGAATCCTAAGAAGCACAGACACTTGGCTAGGCGTATTCGTGTCTGTCACCGACACTTCCGGACACTCTTTGGGCACACTCGAACATTTATCCAACATAGATATAGCATGAAGAAAGAGACTTCTACTACTGGTATTAGTATAATGCACATACTATGAAAAATTGCTATTATTTCATCAAGAATGCACCCTTCTGCAAAACTGAAAGCGTAAAATCATAAACATGTCAAGAATAGAAAAACATATTTAATACTACGTGTTCATTACAGTTGAAACGCATCGTGTCCTGAAATTTTCAAAGTCCACGTATCCGAGTGTCAGTGTCATGTCGTATGCGTTGATGCCAGAATCGAATCAACCTCTCGTACCTCAACAGATAGTAATGCATGTTGTGGGCCACAAACTAGGATATGAAGGAGTATCTAATCAAAAACATATTTTGATGGTGGGGTAGGAGTATTTTATTATTTTTTTCAGAAAAAAAGAGTATTTTATTGTTGATTTTGAAATTCGTTAAAGTGTTTTGTTAGAGAATCAGGTAAGGTAAGGTAAGATTAGGCAAGAAAAATCTAAATTAACACTTTAAAAGACAAGGTCATAGAGTTGGCAAAATTTTGCTAACCCGAAAAGTCCGAATTGTTCTACCCGAAAAACCGGCTCCATGCATAGATTTTTCATCCGAATTTTGATATTGGCCAAGTATTATGTTTCTCTTTTTTATATTGTCTGACCCGATTCTGACCCTAATTTAGCTCCGCCCGAACCGTCCGATCCGTTCTAATCCGAATAAAATTGGGTATGGACGTGAATTTTTTGTTTGAATTTTGATATTGACCAACCCAAATTTACCCGGACCTGAATTTTCGCCAAGTTGAACATCAGTTCTTCAAATCCTTTTATGAAAATATATATATTTTTCCGATAAAAAAGAATCCATATTATATATATATATATATTTATTTTTTAAAAATGTACAATAACGTTTGGTATTAGGGAAAAATCCAGAGAAGGATGTTATATTGTGGACGACGTGAAAACTACCGTGGGAAAATAACTTCCCTGCAAACAAGTTTTCTTTCCCTCTCTGAAAAAGAATTTAAATTTTGGAAGGAGTTTAGGGTTCGCTCGTCGCTGAATCAACTGCTGCAGATCCTATCAAGTCAACGGTAAACATCTCTGATCTACCCATTTCCTTTTGATATTCTACGAAAAATCAATAAAAAACGAATTTCCTTTGGATATGATATGATGCGCATGTCTCAGTTGATTGAGGAGAAGACGTGCCAAGTATATTTTTAATTGATTAGAGATATGTTTTGCATTTTTTTGGTTGTTAGACTCGTCATAATTTTCTGCTGAAATTGGTTTTGATACCTGTCTGATTATGCCCAAAACGTGTTTGAAGGGAGAGGAATTGAAACCCTAGAATTTCCTGGGTTGATGTTATACTAACTGAAGAGTCTAATTTAATCTAGACGATTGAATTGGAGATTTTTGATTGACAATTTGATGTGTGAGTTTTATTCTTTGAGCAATATGGTATATTGTGGATGGATTCCCTGATTTTCCCCTTTTCGGCTTGAAATTCGGGTGTATTTCGTAGGAGTGTAGTTGGTAGTGCAGAAGACTGTAGTTCGATAGAAAATGAATCCTTATGTGGTTAATTCGATTCTGAATTTCCCTTTTGCATTATGTAGTTAGTAGTAACATCCATTGTGAGAGTGAGTTTTTCTGGTGCTTACAGTTTTCTTTTTATGGACCATGGAGCATGAAAAAGGAATTCTGCAATTGCTCTTCTAATTGTTCCGTGTAAAGATGATGAACTTACACTCGGTAAAACAGAAAATATCTGATAGGTCTTGGACTGCTATGCCTGTAATCTTGATCGTGTAAGACTGACATTATGTCTGCTTACTCTTTGTAATCTTCAGTGGAATATACCAAGAAGCCTTGACTAGCATGGAATCCACAGATTTGGTGAATCAGCCTTGCTAGGGTTACTTGAACTGATGTCCTTTTCAATACAGCTTAAAAAAGTTACTTTGGGCTGTACTTTCCTCTTTAACAGCAACTGAACTACCCTATGCTTCTTTTCCAATGGAGTGTTAATTAACCAAAAATACACAACACAACTAGAAACCTCTTAACTGTTCAAGTCTTCTAGGATAAAGCTTTCACATGGGTCGGCCCTCGATTTGAAGTTAAAGAAAAAAGAAAGCTCCACTGTGCCACTGTTGTGGTTCCAAGGGGATTTGTGGATCATTTCTGGACCTTTATCAGTCATGGCATCAAAAGCCGACCTTAGCTCAGTTGGTAGAGCGGAGGACTGTAGTTGATCAAACAGATTATCCTTAGGTCGCTGGTTCGAATCCGGCAGGTCGGACTTGTTCTTCTTTTGGTTCTCTTTTTTTGAGCATAATCCAAGTAAACGGAACACTGCGAATAGTATGTGACATCCAGACCCCAGGCTTTTGGATTAGCCTTCTAGGATTACTTGAGGTCAATTTACATGACAACTTGGAAAGTCACTTTAGGCCATTCTTTCTGCTATAGCAGCAATGAAACTTCCTGGTGCTTCTTTTCAATGGAGTGTTGCCCAGGATGGCATAGAACATTTAAGGACCTTTTTTTGGTTATGGTATCAAAGACCGACCTTAGCTCAGTTGGTAGAGCGGAGGACTGTAGTTGTCAAGGCAGGGAATCCTTAGGTCGCTGGTTCGAATCCGGCAGGTCGGATATTTTTTGTTTTGGTACTTTTTGGTGCCTTTGGGTCTTCCTATCTGAAATATTTGGAGTACTTCCCATGAACTTTTTTTTTTTCAACAGATCTGGTCAATTGTCTTTAGAATATTAGGTTCTAGCCATTTGAGGACAAAGCTTTGTCCCTTAATGATTTCAAGCTCTAATTTTGGAGGATGTTGGATGGTTGAGTATGGTGCTTAGTGTTCATAAAAGTCTGAATTTTTGGATTTATTGATAGTGCAATTGATGAGAGCTTGCGAGCGTATTGTTTTTGTATTTCCCCTGTTTTGTAAATGGCTGACTGTGTGACACCCCCTTCTTGTCTTTGAAATATATTTTTTGATTACTTATAAAAAACAAATTTATATGAGGTGCCAGCCAAACGGATGAATACTGCAATTTTGGTGTTCCTTGTGTGGCCACTGGCCATGGCATCAGAGCTGACCTTAGCTCTGTTGGTAGAATGGAATGTAGTTGTTGAGACAGGGAATCCTCAGGTCATTGGTTTGAATCCGACAGGTTGGATGTTTTTGGTTTTGATACTTCTTGCAGCCTTTGGGGTCTTACTTTCTGATATGTACAGGACTATTCCTATAAGCTTCTTTTACCCCAACAGATCTGTTCCACTGTCTTTAGAACATGAGGTGTCAGCCATTTGAAGGCAAAGCTTTGCTTCTTGATGATTTCAAGCGCTCCTTTCTGCAGATGTTGTATGGTTGGAGTTTGGTGCTTAAGGGTGATAGAAATTTGAACTTTTTAAAGTTTGTTGATAATATTATTGGTGAGAGCTTGCATGATTAATGTTTTTGCATTTTTCTTTCCTATGTGAATGGGTGACACCCCCTTTGGGTTCTTCAAAATATAAATTTTGATTGCTTCATCGAAATATATGAGGTGCCTCCCAAATGGATGAGTAGTGGAGCTTAGATGTACCTTGTGTAGCCATGACATCAAAACCGACCTTAGCTCAGTTGGTAGAGCGGAGGACTGTAGTTGTTCAAACAGGGAATCCTTAGGTCGCTGGTTCGAATCCGGCAGGTCGGATTTGGTTTTAGGTTGTTTTCTATTTTCTGTGCACGATGCATGTAAAATGAGCCGTGCTAATAGTGGTTAATTTGCAGCTCCTTGTTGTGGTCCATGATTAAATTTGAGTCCATATGCCATCCATTCTGTTATTCCTTGCACTCTATGGGGTGTTGCTTTGTTACATTTCAAGGGAGCACTTGCCATACACTTCCTTTTTTTCTCAATAGATCTGGTCAACTGTCTATAAGTATGAGGTGCCAGCCAGATAGAAGAATAGTGGTTAGTGGGACCTTGATGTTCCTTGTTCAGCCATGACATCAGAAACCGACCTTAGCTCAGTTGGTAGAGCGGAGGACTGTAGTTGTTTAAACAGGGAATCCTTAGGTCGCTGGTTCGAATCCGGCAGGTCGGACTTGTTTTTAATTTTGTTCTCTTTTTCTGTGCTTGATCCAAGTAAATGGAACACTGCTAATAGTATGTGGCATCTAGACTCTTGCCTTGTTGATTAGCCTTGCTAGGATTACTTGAGCTCAGAGCCATTCTCATTACAACTTAAAAAGTTACTTTAGGCCATTCTTT